>OZ032116.1:7434816-7477662 GCA_964026355.1 Pseudorhiza aurosa
CTAATTATGGTCTCAGTTTTTATAGAGATAGTGAAGTGATTACAATGGGACAGTAGTTTAGTGGATCAGATTGAAAATATATGTCATCTTTGACTGCAGATGACGGAGAGTTTTAAT
Source organism: Pseudorhiza aurosa (assembly GCA_964026355.1). Lineage (NCBI taxonomy): Eukaryota > Metazoa > Cnidaria > Scyphozoa > Rhizostomeae > Lychnorhizidae > Pseudorhiza > Pseudorhiza aurosa. The sequence continues at coordinate 7,434,934 of OZ032116.1, forward strand.
GGGAAAAGAGTGTGCTTTGGGTTAAGCATAAAGACAGTAAAATTTCAGCTGTAAAAGTTTATTCAATAATGTGGAAGGGATGCTGGCGTTAAGGGACTACCAATGCTTAAGAAAAGAGAAGCTATCTCACATTCATTGTATCTCAAAAGTTAAGAACTGATCCATTCTCATTGCTGCCATTGCCAAAATCATAATTCATCATCATCATAATCATCACCATCATCATCATCATCATCATCACCATCACCTTTATCAACATTGTTACCATCATCATCATCATCATCATAATGATAATAATAATAATCATCATCATAATCATCATCATCATCACCATCATCATCATTATCATCAGCATCACCTTCATCACCTTTACCACCATTATCATCACCATCACGATTATCATTATCTTCATCAAAAACAAAGTAATGCATTATTCTTCAATCTATCAATTAAGAATGAAAAGGAAAAATTGGTTGGTTTGTTTGTTATTATTTTGCCTGTTGCCACCAATCTAAGGGTCTTTTTCTTTTGCCTCTTTTCGATTTTATGTCCAAATTCAGCATGGCATGTCGTAATGGAGTTCCAGCAAAATACCTCCATAACACGTCATGCCATTTGGATCTTCTGTTGTATGGACAGACTCTAATGCACACAGAACAGTCTGTGTTAATTGATGTCCAGTATTTGAAGCACTTTTCTGGATTTATTGACCATTTCTTAACACCTTTGATGGTTGACTCAGTTAGCCTCTCGCTTAAAGGGTTTCCATCAAAGATAGCTTTAGCAGGACACCCTTTTACACAAAGACTGCATATATTACAGAACTCTTTCACGCCAAATTTAATGGGAGTATCACATTTCATTGGCAAGTCTGTGAAGATTTTACCAATCCTCACTCTTGGGCCATGTTTTGGTGTGATGAGCAAGCCATTCTTTCCATATTCACCAAGTCCCGCTTTGATTGCATAAGGTATAGAGAGAGCTGTATCATTTAAGCTTGGAACAGCTTTGTATCCTAGATTCCGTATGTACTGGCTCAAAGATAGCAATACAAAGAGATCATCAGCATACCCCCAGCCGGTTGCTGCACCACTCAATGCAGAGGGGACAGTGTGTAGAAGATCTTTGTCCATGGGGTTGATGATAACTATTGCATACTTGATATCATGGTCCAGATCATTTGGTTTTTCAATATGCTTGATTGCGCTAAATTTTTTTGAATATTGCCAACGATCGTCATATTCAGTAATGCCAACTTCGCTGGCTCCACATTGTTTGCCCACATACTTTATATTTTCTGCCGCTTCTTCCTCTGAGTCAAACTGTAGTTTATTGTCAGGCCCATCTCTAAGGACAGTCAGTGAGTCGTGGAAGCCTTCTCTCCTATCCTCACTTTCTTTGTTTTCAGCAAAAATATCGAAAATATGCCAGGATGCATTTCGCAGGGCATAATCCCGTTGAGTGAATCCAGCACCTCTTCCTTGCCATTGAGATGTCAGTGGCATTCTGTATGACGCATAAAAAGCCTCAGACTTTTTTGTCTTGATTCTACCATCCCAAAATGATCTGGAAAATGCATCAAATTTTTGACTAAATTTCTCAAAATCTGAAGAAATCTTAAAACCACAGTCTTCATCACTACTTCCTTTCGCAATATTTACACCAATGTTATTAGTCAACTTAATAACGGCCCGTCCTTGATCTGCGATATTTTTAAACGATGTCATCGCCATTTTTGAGACAACCGATCTCATTTTTTGAGCGAGGCCTTTTTTAGCCATTTTGATTTCCTACTGTTTCCGGTGGTCGGAATGTTGTTGATTGTTGTTGTTTGCTTTACTCTCTTGGTCTCGTTCATGAATTCCATCCTGTCTCAATTTCAAACAAAACATGCTCGTTCACTTACGTATCTCTCAATCTCTGATAAGAAATCACACGTGAGAGGTTTTCCTAAAGTTAAAAAGCTGTTCACCTTAGTGATAGCGAGTGTGAATATTGGGATCGATCATAAACAACATTCGACAGTGAATGACATGAGGCTCTCCTCAAGAAACAGCGGATTGGCGCGGATATGGTAGTTGCTCTGCAAAGCTTCTGCCTTTAAGAATCTAAAATCAAATCAAAGTTAAGAAAAATCAAGCATAGTCATAAATTGATTCGGGATAGGTTTCCCGACAAATGGGACCGCTCACAACCATCTGAGAAATGGCGAATACGCAGTGAGATGGCTAGGTCACGTGATTTTTTTTTTTAGTGGGTTATGTTGAGGAAAGGCCATGGTGGCCTATACAAAGCCCCAACAAAGGAAGAAAGGAGAAAGCGAGCAGCTAAGAGGATAGAGAGATAAGATCAAGTTTATTGATCTTAGATTTGAAAGATGGCAAGTTGTAGGACTCAGGAAAGCAAGAAGAAGGCAAGACGTTCCATAAGTTGCATGTTCTTGGGATGAATGATGATTTGTGAGATAGAGTTCGTGGATTAGGTGATAAGACACTCCGTACAGTATTCCCTCACTTGCACCATTCTCCAGAGAAAACCCTTTTGGTCTCATGAGCAGAGGTGCCCAAGGTGGACCTGGTGCGACAACCAGGCAAAATGGAACTGAAAAAGTCAAGCAGGGAAGATGTGGACGACTGTCATCTCTGGAATTACTGTACCTCTGCGCTGCATCGACCAACCCTCCCGGCCTACGATAACACGAAGATGAAGACAAGACTATGATTTGTTCATTGTCTGGCGTGCAATGCTTTTATGTTATGGCTAGAAGACAATCCAAGATGGAGACATTTGGACAGAGGGATGGAAAAATCCACCCAAACATCATTATCAGTATAGAAGCCTGTTACTTGTACCATAGTCAACTGGAACACCTTTTATTGACCACCGCATCGCAATATATATGCTTCCTCAACATCTTAACAAAGTCACCTGGTTCTATATTTACTGCAGTCAAAAGATCTACATAACGAAGCGTCATCTTCAAAAACGTGAGAAGACGGAAGAAGTCGTCACAGATATGAGAAAAATTGCTCTCATCTGTCATGTACGTTCAGGCCTTTTTTTAAGCAACTCAAGCTGGTGGGCCAATTTGCCGTAAGGGGCAGACAATTATGATGACTAAAAAAAATTTATGAGCCGGAAATTTTAAAAGCTCTTCAAAGGGCCAATTTTGTGGTCCCTTGACGTACGCTGTTGTTGTTGTTACGAAAATTTTTGTTGATGTGGCATTCGAATCTTTAAAAAATTTATTTTCAACAGAGGCCAATCTTGCCCACCACTGCTTGAATTTTTCAAAAAGTAGTGGGCCAAGAAGAGGAACTGGTGGGCCATTAGGCCAGTACATATGTAAAAAAAAGGCCTGTGTGCGTTCCTAAGTTGGTCAAATACCTTCTTTCCAAGTAGCTTGAAACACCGACCCCCTCCTTGCTTCATTTTGCGCTCCCAGGCGATTCCTCCCAGTTGTAAGAATTTCTTTAAAAATACCTTTAAAGTTGTAACTGCTTCCCGTGCATATATGTTTGCATTCGGCTGCACCAAGCTTTTGCCATTAATATGTTTACTTATGCAGTACAATGGTGAATACACGAGTGTACTTTTGCTGCAGCCTGACGCAAGTCCATGGTGGCATGCTTCAAACCGATCATGTTTTTCTAGTCAGGCAAAAACCTGAGCATTTTGTAAATAAATTGGCATTTTAGGTGGAATATTTATGCATTGAATTCAACCTGCAGATTTGTCTTTGAATCCTCTTTCAGTTTGGTCATTCATTACAATCCACAAGCGGTGCAGCCCATGCATAAACATACGATCATGGCACAAGCGAGAAGCGAAAATGTGTATCTGGCACTTCAAAGCACCGATATTATCTGGAAGAAATTTTGACATTCCATCAAAATCATTGCTTTGATGAACATCTTTCTCAATGTCTCAGATGTGATATTTTCATTCCGTTTCGTTGGAAAATTAAAACTGTTCGAATCAATGTAGACGTGCTGCTGGTTGAATCAACAATTTGAAATGCAACGAGGTGCCAAATATCTACACTATTGTATTTTTTTAATGATCAAAACTGACTTGATTACAAAACATAATACTTTGAAACTTGTTAGTGCTACCTGCCAATTGTCATTATTTAGGCTGAAACACGTTTGTCATCTAATTGGATTAAACTGCCTTAATCTGCAATGACATGCGTGCAGCATGCATCAGACAGGGGGATATTGAAAAGCAAGAGGCCAAAGCAAGTCGGTCTGTGGAGCCCCCTCTTGCACTCCTTTCTCGTCTAATTTCCAAGCAGAAAACTACAGTAGTAGCAGTGAATCAAGACTAAAGCAACAAATAATTATTTCACCATCTCGGATGACAGTCTTAGAAACAAATAAGAATACTAATTGGCTGATTCCTACCCTATGATTATAGTCGTGCAGTCATCGTGCCATCTTTCAAAGTTTGAAACCCTTGAGACATAATCATTTTTCTGCAAAGTTTTCTGCAACGAAAAGCAAGAGGCTCACGTGTTTGATTGTGTGAACTTCAAACACGTCAGGAAAACATCATGTTTGTAATGACAGGTGTTTGATTGTGTGAACTTTGTTGACTCAGTTTTGTAAGCGATCTCCGGCGCTTACTGATGCATTTACCCAAGAAATATTAATCTACCAACTTACTCAGATGTTATATCCCTTCGCGACTTTGACAATCGTGGCTTCAATACTTTCCCATCTCTACACCTTTTTACAGCAAGGCTTTCCTTTTCTTTGTGTCGGCATTTTTTTCGTCATACGTCTCGATAAACACCTTGAATAAGATGTCGGCCTTTTTTCCATCCCTCTTTCCACTCTATCTTTCCCATAAAGATATCCCTTTTGAAATAAGAAGTATCATATAATGTGACCTAAACTCATAGCTGCTTCCTCTGATTAATTCTTAAGAGATGGCTGCGTGTCTTTGAATTCAGAAAGAATCATTTCGACTTCAAGAATACGTTGGTCAGCTTTCTCAGTAATGCCAAAATTGAAGGAATAGCAAATCATCTTAGCAAAACGAATTGGCAGAAAGTGTCTCAAATTTCCTTCCTTTTTATCTGCAGAAATTTCCAGCGATGCACAACTTTCTATGAGGCTGGATAGAGTTTTGGTGTAGACATAGTTTCTGCTTTAAGCCTACATCTTTAATTCGGAATGATTCTGCGGTTCAATGATTCTACAATTCCGAGATTCTGTGATTCTGTGGTTATGTGATTATGTGATTCTGTGGTTGTGTGATTCTGTGATTTTGTGATTCTGTGATTCTACAATTCCGAGATTCTGTGATTATGTTATTCTGTGGTTCTGCGATCTCTGTAAGCATGACTCCTATTCCATTTAGGAGATTATAATCACGTGGTATCTGCAAAAAATAATACATGGAAAGATGCAAGGGAATTTTGCAAAAGAATCAAGGGCGATTTGGTTAGCATTAGAAGTAAGAAAGAAAATGAAAAAATAATCAAAGTTATCAGTTCAATTACTTTGTCGGATGAATATTGGATTGGTCTGCACAAAAGAAGAAAGGAACAGACATTTAGCTGGACAACCGGATCGAGCTCTGTAATTCGATTTTGGTCCAATGTGGAGGAGGAAAAATCAAGGGACGACTGCGCAGCGATCATAGTGAAAAACGCGTCATGGATAGATTATCCATGCCATGAAAAAAGACCGTTTATATGCAAGGCCGGGGGTAATTATTGTTTGATTGAATTCGTAAACCTTTTGCTTATCATCTACCTTGACTCCATGGATTAAATGTTCCCAATTGAATGAATAAAGAGCCAGGTCTCTTATGAAAGAGACATTTTGACATATCACATGGTCCATCACGGATCATCAATAATTGATCACCATCGATTCTTGATTGGCATCAATCAGGCAATCTTGTAAGGAATTGTCAGCAGCACTGTACAAATACATAAGTATTGTCAGAAAATGTGGCCTCCATTTCACCCTAACTGCTGTTAAGTATTTGATGAAGAGAGGCAAGGATAAAATTTTTAGACGTCGTCATCATCATCATCATCATCATCATCATCATCATCATCATCATCATCATCATCAGTTTTAAGTAGACATTGACTTTTCATTGAAGCTGAGAAAACCCCCGTTATAATTGGACTGAAGAGATCATGGAGACTGGCAAGAGTCTACTGCACCAGAGTCTTAGACGGGGATCTGATAAGCATTCATAATGAAACTGAGAACAAAAGGATTTCACAGGATGTACAATCGCTACGAAGCCAAGGCAAGTTTTGGATTGGTATCAATGATCGTAAAAGGGATGGACAGTTTGAGTGGAGTGATGGAACATTATCTGCGTTCAAAATATGGGCCCCTGGTGAACCAAATGACCCAGGGGGTGATGAGAACTGTGCCGAATTTCAATTGGATGAAGAAAATTGGAGAGATATTAGTTGTTCTTTGCCTCGTCCATTTATTTGCCAAATGAGTGAGTATTCTCATGGTTACATAAATATTTATAGTGTTTGTCATGTTGAATATCCACTTTTAGATTGAAGTATTTCCACCTCACTCGATTAATATCTTGAATAAAAACCTCTGATAAGTCAAACATAGTACTCTCTACAGGAAACAAGAAACATGAATCAGTGTTTTGCAATATAAAATTAATTGTTGAATGCACAGAAGAGCAGGAAGACAAAATTGATGCACTGGATAACTTTTCTTCTGACACTCGTCATATTGTGAACTAGCGAATAAGCTTTGGATCATTGATTCAAATATGCAACCAATCAGTTACATGAATCCTTTAAGTTCACACGTTTTGATTCCCAACAGGGTAAATGTTTTTAGTCGTATTTTGGCCATTATTCGAAATTTCATGTTATGTTTCCATTTTTGTGCTAAACAATAAGTAAATCTGCAGAAAAGGCGAAGTTTTCTTTTTACCATGATCTCCGCAGGTATTTCATCATTTGCCATTGGGTACTACCGTGTACGATGGCTAGAAGCAAAAGTAAAATGAAGCATTTGAAATAAAATGTTTAATAAATCTCTTGCAACAGATTTTAAAAACCTTTCGGTAACAAGTGGCTTTGATGAGAGACAGTTCATCGTTCCTGGTGAGAAGAAAAACTGGAGAGAAGCAAGAGAAAATTGCCAAAATTATAGAGGTGATTTGATAAGCATTAGGAGCAGATCTGAAAATAGCCGAATCAAGGATGTCATCAATTTGATTACGTCATCTCACGATTTTTGGATTGGATTGGCGAGGTTAGAAGTCATAAATCAAGGACAAAGTAATTCTACTCAGCATCATACTTCCCTACAAAATCGTCCTTACAGTAATTGGAACTGCAAAAAATCTGGTGAAGACTGCGTAACTATTTCAACAGCCATGGACGGAAAGTGGAATAGCAATGACTGCAAGGATAACTTTCATTTTATTTGCAATATAAGGAACAGTGAGTTGTGGCTTCACAAAATAGCATTCAAAGTTGTTGTTGCAATGTGTATGTTGAAGCATTTGATGCTCAGAAAGCAAGACATTATGGCGTTTGTGTCCGATTTCAAATTTAACATTGATGAAAAATTTTGTTAATGGCACCCAGAATGATACTCCCTTTTTTCGACAAGAGGATTTCTTTTGGTTTATAGCGATATGTAGTGCAGGAAGCTGTGACTTAAAGAAAGGCAAATGAAAAAGGAATGAAATGTTAAGCAAAGTCAGAGTCAGCTTGACTGAGAGAAAACCTAACGCATTGATGCTTAAAAGTCAGTCAAAATTAGCACTTCTCAACTTTTGTGCAAGGACTGAACCAAGCATATTAGGGCTTCTAGCAAGAAATTTCACCTAGAATAGGAAACTCCGACTGGAACCATTGAAAAACGACAAAGAAGCAGAGAACAGTTTCTATCGCCTTCTAAAATCTTACTACACGTAGATTAGGGTATTTATTTGCAGTGGCTCGGTGATTGGGTTTTAATGAAGGGGACTTCTCCAATCTCCTCCATTTTTTAGATAAAATGTAGGTAGCATTTGCGTTTATCTATTAACAGTGTCATTTATGAATCACGTGATTTATTCCAAAATCCTTCAAAATTCATCTTGGCTTTTCATATTTTAAATGCTAATCACCAATTTTGTCTTTTCATTCATTTCCCACCGAGGGCTTATTTTCAAAGAGCCCTCAAGGAAAAACTGCCAATCACAATGTACAATGAATCAAAGTTACGTTATAGAAAGCCATATAGCTTAAAGCCAATTTACAATAGTTACATGAACCGATCAACTTATTTGCAATGTCTGCACTGAAAAGGAAGTTCAACCCTTGATAGAACTGACATTGGTTTTTTCGCAGGATCAGTGGAGAACCTTCAGTTTGTCATCCCAACAGAAAAAGGAAACAGTGCTGACTCTGCGACATTCTGTGACAAAATGGGAGGAAACATTGTCATAATTACAAGCGGCAAACAAAATGAATTAGTGAATGAATTCTTAAAAGAGGTTAAAAGGATGAAGAGTTTTTGGATAGGATACAATGATTTTAATCAAGAAGGGAACTTCACATGGAGTGACGGTGCTCAAAGGAAATTTGAAAACTGGGCCCAAGGAGAACCAAATAATCATAGTTTTATTGATTGTGGGCAATATCATTTTCATAGAAATGCCAACAATGGAACGTGGAAGGATGCCAATTGCTTTCTAAGACGACCATTTTTATGCCAAATACCTAAAGGTGAGGCAGTAGTCTTATTTGGACATCCTGTCTACGAAGGCTTTTATTTTCACTTCATTTGAATCAATTAAGGAGGATAGCTCTTCAGCTGTAGGTGATTTACAATGGGGCCCTCCAGTTGAGAACATTAATTACAAGCGATATAGAATCATCAAATGATAATGTTGAATAAATTACGATAACTTAATTGCAATAGAAAACAAAACGCTACGAGTGTGAAATAAAAGTTCACATCTAATGAAAATAAAAAGAGAAATATAAATAGATACAATAAATTGAAGATAAATAAATGGAAGATGAATAAAGAGAAGATGAATAAATAGAAGATAAATAAATGGAAGATAAACAAATAGAAGAGAACATAAATCTTAAATTGAACGTTTAAATACATTATTATAACTATGCTATGTTTGTAATAGACATGGCTATATATAATGTTTGCTGAGCCCTTTTTAAACAGCGGAACCAGTGAGGCAAGCTTCCATGTAGCCCAACACTTTTTCCAGAAGACAGCATTTCGATTCAAACGTTTTCACACACGTTTGCAGCACTGACTCATGCTCTTCATTCTGTATCATTTTCTTTTTTAGATCATTTTTGCAAACTCCCCCACCGTCCTGAAAATGTCTTCGAATTTACCGTACATTTCAGATAGAAGCAGCAATTTATTATTTTCAGAGTTGCTAAATATTTTTGCATTTGGTATTTGATGAATATTTTGATAAATCAAATATTTTAGAATCCCCACCTGGAAGCAGCATATCAGGACTTGCTGTTATTGTCTTGTTTCTTGTACTTGTTGGACTGGCCTTTTGCATCAGAAGAAGAAAAAAGCTGGTTGTGAAGAAAAGTACTGTTCCAGTTGTTGAAATGGAGTGAGTAGGTTTATATAAGCAATTCTTTTTCAAGATTAACAAAGAAAATTACTTGCAAAAATTCCAGAGATATTCAGCTGGAATTCATTCTTTTAAAGCTTTATAAGACTTTACAAGTTAAGATTATGGTAGAAGCATTTTTTTTATTGTTCCATCAATTTATGCCAATTTGCTCAACAACACCTTATAAATTCTCTGCCCGCAATCCAACATTTTGCTACCACCTCATTTCTTTATCACTTGCTTATCAATTACTTATAATTTCATTCTTTGCTTTTCTGATATTTTACTGTCACAAACTTTCGTCACATCATTATCACATTTCTATCCTTTTTCCAACTTTTGTCGAACAATTTTCTTTGCATATTCTAAAATTTTATTGATGAATTCGAGGTAAGATTTTTCTGTTCAATATCCCATTATAATGCTCTTTATATCTATATTCTTTCTAAAAAATTGAATGACGAGTTACCAACGACACTACTTAACCTGCTTTGTAAAAACTATGATGACAATATCAGAAGGGGTAAGGAATTTAGAGCTACATTCCTATGAATATGCAACTATTAAGAAAATGAACAAATTAAAGCAAAAGTGAATCAAATTTCCCAAAGAAGATGTACTTAGTGGTTGCCAGGCTTATTGCAAGGTATGAAATAAACTTGATACTACATATCAACTTTACCAAGCTACTATCCCTAGCACGACCATATTTCATGCCTAAGTTGTTTAAGCTGTTTGTTTAACTTGTCCTTCTCCTTAACTAGCATTCACGGAATGCTTCTATATCAACGACATTGTACATTTTGTAATTTACAATGCACAACTAAAAGGCAAATTAAAGATTTTTTCTCGATTTATGATTTGGTGATTAGCTATGCTCAGCTAAGCAAATTTACCTTATAAGCATCAAAATACCGTAATCAGGCCATGACCTGAAAGCAGTCTTGTCTTCAAAGTGGCTTTCAATCACTATATATGGTCCTTCTGTGTTGCAACAAGAACAAACTTTGCATTCATGCAACTTTTGACGACGCTAAGGCAGAGACCATTATGCTCATTTGTTTTTTCCTTTTAAGTCAACTACGGCATGCTTCAGCAGAATTTGATGACTGGGAAGTTCCGCTGAAAAACATCACATTTGAAGACGTTCTCACAGAAGGAACATTCGGAAAGATTTATAGGGCTACTGTCATTTTTGAAGACGTAGAATGCCAGTCGAGATGCCGAAATTTCAATTCAAGCAGCAATGGATTGGACAGTTCAGTCAAAGGCGAGAGCCAGACTGTGATGAAAGCTGTAGTGAAAGTTTTAGAAGGTTTGCAGAACTGAGAAATCATGACAATTTTAGCATTTCTTCGTCTTCTTTGAACTGCACCAGCAAATTTTGCAATAAATGGGAAAGAAAAGCTATGCTCATCGCATTATTATAGAAAAATAATCGAAACATCGATTGCAGTTCAACTAATGGAATTTTCACCTCGTTTGAAACAGAAGCTGAATTCAGATTCACTAAAGCAATGATAAGCAAAGAGAGCTTCATTTGGTATTTTGAAATTGACTACGTGCTTTTAGGATCATTATTTAATTTTCCTTACCTAGCACCCAAAAATAGATTTTAGAACGGTGAGGAAATGTTTTTATCAAGCAGTCTGTTGGTTCTTCCTCTTGTTGTGTTCACGCTTTGTGAATTACATATTTTGAATTGCAAAGAGCATTTGCTTTCCTCAATGAAAGTGAAGGCCAAGCTCAATGCAGAACCCGAATCAGTTGACATAGTAATTGTGACCTTATGCCGTACTGTTGAGCCATCATAACACCATACTTTCAACTCTCCTTGGTGCAAATTTCTCGTTTTTTCTTTTATTGAATCATTTTCTCAATATCTGATCCTTAATTTTGTGTCAGGTTATTCAGATTACCGGGAAAGATACCGATTTTTGGAGGAGATTAACTTGATGAAGGAAATCGGACAGCACAAGAACATAGTTAGCATGCTTGGATGTGTCACGAAGCAGTCGCCCCAATGCTTGATTTTTGAATTCATTCCACATAAAGATTTACTTCGTTGCTTAAGAGAAAAAAGATTCAAGGTGATTAAATCTCATCCTCAAGGCAAAGAGCACGTTTTTCTATCTTTTGGTGTGCTCTACCTAGCATTTGAAAGTTGATTTTAGGACACTTTTCTTATCGAACAATTTCCAGATCTTTTCTTATAGTGTGACGTCATATCAAGATTCTCTCGATTCATGAATTTTGAGGAAAAAGCTTTAAAGCTATGCCTATCAATTAGGACAATGGTCCTACCCCTCGGTGTGACCACGCCTTGAATAATTGAGTTTTTTCTTCGCAGCAACTTTTTTATTTTCCCACAAAACTCTATGGGCATTTGATCAAGTTTTTTATTCAATTATATTATTCAATTCGAGAAACGTCTCAGATCTCCTCGTTAGCCCATCATCTACAGCAATGGTTAAGCATTCAATTAAGCTATTGCGCTCAACATCCAGCCAAATACATTTTCGATTCTTTTCATAAGACGTAAGTTTGATAAGACACTTCTGCTTTGGTTCCTGTATTACAGAGATATGCTTTCATTCAAGATTTTAGAAAACTTGCGATCTCCACTGAAGGTCATGATAGAATCGCCGGAAGAGGATCGCTTTATTGATGAATTAAAACCAAAAGATTTGATGGAACTTGCCTGGCAAATTTCTTGTGGAATGGTAATGTCATTAAGTCTTCAATCACACAATCATGTATTCTTGTGATAGGATGATATCTATATAAATGACGACTATAAAGCTCCATAGGGTGTGAAGGAAGCCCCATTATCAATTGTATCCCCTTTATTGTTTAATCGATCGTCAATAAAGTAAATCACTGAATCATTGATCAGTTAATAAATAATCAATCACTTAAACATATATCACATAGATGGATTTGGCAATATTTTCAATAGCTCTATTATACGTAACAATTGTTAAATGTTTTCTAGAAGTGTAGCCGTAGTCGAGACTTATAAAGAATACTTCTTGTGGCCTAACTCAAAATGAAAGATCGATAGCAGAATAACAAAACATACAGCACAGCGGAATATGAAGTACGATGTTACGTAATAGAATTAATCAGTCACGGGGGTATCTGCCAACCTTTCCTGTGAATGTATCGGTATCTAAATCAAGCCCACTGCTCATTTCATGGCGAAAAATACATGCGTTTCCTTATCTCAGGGATATCTTGCATTAAAAGATGTTGTTCATGGTTCTTTGGCTGCGAAGAATGTTTATGTAGGCCTCGACAAAACGTGCAAAATTTCAAACTTTGGTTTAACCCATCATGTTGACGAGAAAAAAGCTTACATACCAAGAAAACGCCAAAAAATACCAATAAAATGGATGTCAATTGAAGCCATTATTGATCAGAAGTCTACAAAATATTCAGATGTGTATGAATATTCTGTAATTTTACAATTCTTTTTTGACTGGTAGATAAAAGGACTTTCTTACGAAGTTCATTTATTGAACAATTTGTTGTGTTAGACCTCATCCCGACATTCAAGCAACAAAATCGTGACAAATTACAGTTTTTTATTATAACTAAGATTAAGTTTTTCTTACTACGGAGTTTATCATCATTTATCGAAATTGCTATCTTATGATATCATTATTTCGCAATTAGTGCATAGCAAACTCCGAAGTCTTGAATTCCTTGTAGCAATATTTTCATCTCAGATTGCCTCTGATATTCACCCATTGAAGAAGTTTATCTCTTGTTTACAGATGGGCCTTTGGAGTTCTTCTGTTTGAACTTGTTACCTTGGGTGAGATGGAATTCTCATCTTTCTCTGACGTATTAATTTCCTTTTGATTCTTGTTTGCTTTATATATCAAAGAGGCCAAAAGCAAAAAGGCTTCCACTAGCATTTTCAGCAATTTTTAAAGTTGTCTTCCAAGCATATTAACTGTGGCTATCTTGAACAAAGGCAAAAAGGAAAAATTTTTGAAGAAGAAGAAGAAGGAGAAATTCGTCTGGATTATTTCCATCTCCTTAAACAACTTCGGACTTCATAAATAACGTCTTTTTTAATTTACTTTCGAAGGAGGAACGCCGTATCCCAAATTGTCAGATGAGGAACTTCTGCTTTTTCTGGAGGAAGGAAATCGAATCGAAAAGCCAGAGAATTGCTCTGAAGAGCTGTAAGCAATTTTTTAATGAATCATCCTTCATTACATGCATGAATATCAAGGGGATGGAAAGCTATTTTAGGCCTTTAATGGTTTGCGTTTAAGATTTGATTCATCAAGAAAGGCGGTAATAATGGCACCGTACTCTAAGGATCAGCTCATTGCAAGATAGTTGTTTCACTCTTATTGCTGCAACAATATATAATCAGGTTTCTCAACACATTCATAATGTGTAGCATGGTAAAAGAGTGATGAAGGAGTTATTCTCCCTGCTCTGTGCAGGTGCTTGCATGGTTCACCAGCGGGAAGACCTCCGTTCATGAAGAAGCCCTGCTTCTGTAAGAAGCGTCAGAAACAGATCTTGAAAGAAACTCATGAACACACGACTCAAGCATATTTTTAAAATTAATTTGTTCTATTTACTGTTTGTCGAAATTTTTGCTGAATAAAATTTCACTAATTCATCTTCATTGCATCAATACTTTAAATGCCACATTTTTGTAACTCAAGCATCTTTTTAAAATCAATTTGTTCTATTTACTGTTTGTCGAAATTTTTGCTGGACGACATTTCACTAATTCATCTTCATTGCATCAATTCTTTAAATGCCACATTTTTGTAACAATTTTTTGGTATCACAGTGAGGTGATCAATTGTGTGAACTAATAAAGTAGAGATTCAAACTTCAAAACTTCACCTTTTTGGAGTAAAAACCCTACTGCAAGGAAAGGAGGGGAAACTACGGCATGAAAATAAAGCATCCTAAACAGAAGTTTAGTCCTGCCACTGATTTCTGCCTCGTTCGGGTTGGGTATGCTTTGCAGCTCTTTTGAGAAATCCACTTCGTGAGAAAAAGTTTTGAGCATTTCCCTCTGGTTTCTGTTAAGCTGGAGAATCGAGAGGGTCATAGACTACTAAACATTCTCCCTTTCGGTTTGATAGTTTCATGAGGTATGATTAAGCTACATCTTTGATTTAAAGTAATTCTATATTCTTTTTATGATAGATACGATTTAATGAAAACATGCTGGGACAAAGAGCCAATGAAGAGACCAACATTTTCTGAACTCAGATCAAAATTAAGAGAATTAATTTCTCAAGACTTTGCCCATTTGAACTTTGATATTGACGGTAGCAAAGCATGTTATCTTGAGCCATCATTCAGAATTACGATTGATTCTCATGGTCATAGTGATGATGATGATGATGATGATATGGACGGAAGAAAGGCTTTCCTGGGATTGTCAAATCAAAATATCATTACAACTGAATGACCAAAGGAGATACATATTTGCTGACCAGCTTATAAGAAGACAAAACAGTTGAAAGCTGCTTTGCTGAAGTCGTGCACTTCACCTCAAGTGCCACTTTTGACGTTTTGCCTGGATCATGACTTCTCTTGGCCAATCATCATGGTATTTCATCTACCGTCTGATGGGCTGCATAAAATCCACCTGATACATTTTAAACTGTTAGTTTAAGTCTAGCTGTAGAAAAATGCACAAAACAATATGCACACGTCTCCATAGTTTTCTGTTATTCTTGAAATTCATTATCCATTTGATGATAGAAAGAAAGAATCCATCTGGAAAAAGCTCTCAGAAATGAGGCATCGAGATGTCACGTTAAACAGCTTTTCATCATGAGAGGCTCTTGTTCGTTTCAAATCTTTCGCAGTCTGAAAATATCGGATAAATTCCCAAATTATGCTGTTCTCAGCCTCCTTTCATTATTTTGATTGACGTACGACGTACTCAACATAACTGTAAAATTCAGCAATGTCAGAGAAATTATGCTCGACATTACTCGATAAGACTCGCTCTACTTCACGAATTTTGCCACACGACTCGGTAATTTCGTTACTGGAAGGGACAGGGAAGGTCATATTACTATCGTCTCAGAATTGTTGTGAGTTTTGCATTCTTAAAAAGTGGCATCTGATCGTTATGTTTGCCCAATTAGTGGTGGTCTTGACTTAGCCATATTCAAATTTATTCTAAAGGAAACTCTGTAGATGGAAAACTTCTAAGAATCTATCACAGCAAAATTGTGAGCACAATTGACAATATCTATGAAAAAGAATACGAAATAATATCGGCCGCAGTGCAAAATGGCAGCAGCTTAGCACAAAACTCGTCGGTGCATCTAACATGCATTGAAACAACACCCAAGCTAAATAAGGCTTTAGCTGGTTTATTTACGCACGCAATTCTTAATTCATGACAGCTCACACAAGGCCATTGACACCTCAATGGGCTTCGTCCAAAAGCAATCTTTTTCCTTCCCATCATTCCATTTTCTGATTTCATCTTACCAGGCAGCCCTCTTCGGTTTTTCCTCCGTCAATTCATCCCTCGATACAATGCTAAATGGTCATTTTTCCAGCCATAGCATCGTGCCAATGTTTCTGTCTTTAATTCTTTATCCTCTCCGCCACTAATTCGTTGTCAGTACTTTTGTTTCATTTAGGACAGTTCCCGTGCAGAGTACTATCTCTGACACCCGCATCTCAAACACTTCTGAAATTCTTCATCAGTTGTTTTGACAATCGAACTCGCTCCTGCAAATAGGGTTACAGGGTGGAAAGATCTTTTTACATGAGCCGAAAAATCTCATAAAAATTTTGAGATTTACAGTAGCGAGGAATCAACCAATAGCCGACCTGAATGCTCAATATAATATTTGCACGAGGTGGGTCAGTTAATTCCTATCTGAGATTTTGAACAAACAAGTTGCATGAAGAAAGGCATAACGTGTGGGAAAAGACGGAACGACTTCTGCTAAACATGATCAATTAGTCATCCTCCTTTTCCACGCATGTTCAATTTGAACCATTATTTCATTTCGTCACGTTATCCGCCTAGGTGGACCACCTTTAATATTGACGAATCACGACGCCCCAGAAGCATCTCAAGCAAAACGATCAGGCAAAATTGGCGAATTGATTTCGGGTAAAAAGTTCTGTCAACAATTTGTGGCGTGTACGGGTTCGCTAGGTAGCGCTCAAGAAAAAGACATGACTTCATCGGTGCCTGAGATAAACTAACTGTTATACTTTTATCATTGCTATCAAGAATGCTTCAATGCTAATTACCATCAGCAGGAAATCGACGGGAACATAATAAGGATAGAGGGACACATAAGTAGCTTTAGACATCTACATGAGAAGCGCCATGCTTACATGAGTAGTACCACAACTCGATATGAGAAAATGCCACGTTGATACAGAACAAAAATCTGCTGACCCTTGGCAATCGGATGGGAGTCTGCGCATACATCGTTCAAGCGAATGGATGCTTTGACCTTGTCGAAATCGATTATTCTAACCTCAGGACTCTTTCTTCCTTCAGATGCGTGTTTTCAATAACATTTTGTGCTTCAAGAGCAAGATGAACACGTATATATCATCTCAATAAATGAATAACGGGCTGTTTGCGTTCTTTGCATTTTGTAGCATCCGAGTATTTTCCTCTTCCACCTCTTGACAGACACGAGAACCGCTTTGTTTTATCATCTAACATCTGCTTTCTATTGTCCCATACATCGTTTCCCCTTCAAGTTTAGCAGTTGAATCTGGGACTCCCTTGAGGCAACAAAAATATCGCGACTTCTTTCTCATTTTGTGGGATGGACATTCATTTCTTCCAAGACTTTATCGGACTTGAAGGAAGAATATTTTGTATCGTAGCCCTCAATACAACCAGGGCCTCTCTTTTATCGTTCAGTTTTCTTTACTGATTTATTGACATAAGTTAGTACAAGTAGGGAATCTTCTACTTATTAGTTTTGACCATATTAGTAGAAAAGTCTCATCCAAGGTACGGAATGTTGGTCCACTAGAAAGCTGGTAGTTCTAAAGAGCCGTCATTCCTTCGTAAATTTTTGTAGCATTTTTAGAATACTGAATTTTCGGGGCAGCTCCTTTATCGATTTGGGAGATCTTCAATACATTAAAAAAGGCTGAAAACCATTTAATATCGGTGAAACCTGCAGATAAAAACAACTGCAACTAATTATGTACAACACAACAAGCCAGATATACAGTAACATGGGACAAAATAAAAAAATATGTTCCATTATAGAAGCTAGCTGTCAAGCAGATATATTTATCTGTAGCAAAGTTCAAGGTAACTCAATAATGATGCACCCGTATGACGTCATATGAATCTTGTGTATCCAAACTGCAAGTTTGACATTGTACTGATCGACGTTATGTCACTCAGATACCAACCAAAATACCTACCAAAAATACCTACCAAAATACCTACCAAAAATACCTACCAAAATACCTACCAAAATGCCGAGAAAAATACTGCGGAAGGTGCATCAGCCAGAAGCAAGCAATAGTGACGAACGACTAAAATGGCGAAATTTGATGGACGTTTCTAGACGAAAAACGATGACAAATTTTCTTTTTTAAATTTGAATTTCATCGAATTCTACGATTTCATGAGAACATTGATGAGAATGATAGCTTTAGTACCTAATCCACAAAATCGATCCCACAAATCATCATTTATTCCAAGAAAGTTCAATTTATGGAAAGTCTCCTACAACCTGCTCTCTTTCAAATTCAAAATCAATAGATTTGACCTTATATTCCTCTCTTCTTAGACCTTCACTTTCTTCCTTTGTTGGGGTTTTGTATAGGCCACCATGGTCTTTCCCCAGTATTACTGTGACTAAATTCTCTCAAGTGCAGAAATTCGTCATCCCACTCTTTCAAGAATCGTGCAAATTTGCTGGCCATCGATTCTGTTCTGTTATTTCATTGCATACAACTATAGAAGTGAAAGATACAGAAGCTGACTTGACTTGCTGACTTATTTACTTGCTCGAGACCATAATTCCGTAGATAGAGGGTGGTTCGCTTATAAACATGTTTATCAATTTATTGTCAAGTAGTAACCAACCGTGGGAGATTGATCGCAATGGCACTTTGTCTTGGATAATTGCTTCTTTACTTTTACCCATCTTCTGCCTCATGGCGTGCGCAATCACTTAGAACTCCCTCTAACAGTGGCTTCCCATTCGGTTCGTCTTGCCATCCTCGTTCAAATCAGCTCTTTAGCTGAAGATCTGGTTTCACATGCGAGTGCTGGGTATATATAGTAGATTTTAATGATAGATTTAACGCCCCTTGGAAACGCCATCCTCG
The DNA here is from genome assembly GCA_964026355.1 of Pseudorhiza aurosa. Lineage (NCBI taxonomy): Eukaryota > Metazoa > Cnidaria > Scyphozoa > Rhizostomeae > Lychnorhizidae > Pseudorhiza > Pseudorhiza aurosa. Next base: position 7,453,885 of record OZ032116.1, read on the forward strand.
AGACACCTCCCACCTTAGCTTTGTTTACACCTGTTTACGACTCACCATAGCTTTTTGCTTAACCTGCCCGCATCAGTTACGTTTCTGAACTTCGTGTCAGGTTATTTGAGATGAAAACAGGCAAGTCTTCAAAGTGAAAACACTTCAACGTATAGTAACTGACAAAGTTCAGAACGTAATGATGCCGGGCAGGTTAAGCAAAAAAGGCAAACTTGCTGTTACCTGGAACAGATTTTATTTACAAGCATTGGATTTGGATCGATGGAATAACTGCGGCGAGGCGCTGATTTTCTATGAACAGTATGTACACCATTTTTATATCATGCTACCCAACGCCGTCTATCCCGCTAAACGCATTCAATTGTTTCCTTTTATTTATTTATTCTCTTTCCCTCTTTCCATTCTAACTTAAGCATACTATAGATATTTGCCCTGGTTATCTCTCATCCCCTCAATTATGGATGACAAGTATTTTGTGATCTCAAGGAAGTCAACTAGGGACTTAGCAGGTCATACAACCATCCCGGATCGGTATCAACTTTGTTTATCTTGTCAATTATTATTTCGCTCGGCTGACAATCACAGAGTAAGCTATATAGTATTATATCGATGTAGTATTTCGATTTTTAGTGAAGTTAAGTTTGGAGTCAACGCGAAACCGGCTTCGCAGGGCACCTTCCGAGCAAAGTTTTTGTAGAGCGCCTTGCCATAGATGTAAAATAAGCATTGAGAACACTGATGTATTATTTGATATGATCTCACCAGTTGTCATAGCACTTAGTCAGCAAAAGATTTTGGTATTGGTGCGACGGTTGTGTTGTCGCGATAGTGTTCTTGGTCACTCATGCAGTCGTTCTGAAAAACATGAGCTAGCGAACCAAGCATTATTGTCATGAGAAGCATCACGATTGTATGATATTGATTGCAGTAAATTATTCTAGCTCAATTGATGCGTGAAGACGTTTGATTTGCCAATTGATAATTGATAATTGATTTAACTGAATGCGTAATGCGACAGGAGTTCATTATATTGGAGCTTCTCAGAAGAAAGACGCACGGAGACGAGATTAATATCACGCTCATTTAAACAACACAGCAAAACAGTAAATCCGCATAGGTAAAAGCACGCGAAGGTCATAAGACCGGAACTATTGAGGTATCACATCAGTCCAATACATAATAAGGTTCCGTGTCACTTGAAGAAGAGAAGCCAATGTGGTAACTACCAAACCTAAGACTTCTCTCTCCTGGACGTAGCACATGTGTCGGTTTACGCAATAGCTCTAATATCTGAGGTGCAAATGTCACAGAACACATTGGACATGCAAGGAATTTTCAGATAGAATGCTCTAGATTATTCTACAAATGGGATAGTAGTATAGTGCTCGTGACCCAATGACCTAGTTAATGTAAAAAACTGGCATATAAAACAATCGAAGTCATATCACCAGTCTTTGAAATTGTGGTTACATTTCTCTTATAATCCTTAGAGAAAAGTATTTTTGGCCGTTCAACCGTCTACCTGTCCAATTGATTTATCAAATCTCATTAGGAGAAGAATAACCTGGCTGGTGATTGTGGTTTAACTTTTTGTAGCCACAAAATTTCATTTTGCAAAGCTCAGCTAAACTTTTTGCGGGAAATGCAGTCATATTCCTTGTTGGTCAATATTTGCTGAGTGGTTTTCTTCTCTTGTTTTATGTTTCTAATTCAATGGTTTATTAAGTTTACCAGGATAAATGGTTCGTGGATCTTAAGATATTTCAATGAAAAAATATGCCCATTATCTTGCCACAGTGAAGATCTTTTGCCTGAAATTTGACATCTTAAGTGGTGCATCACATTTCTGCTTTTCTGTGCGAAATCAAAGTTTTGTGCATAAAACCATTGCTTACATCTAATGCTTTTATTGGATTTCATTTAAGGATATGACTCGGTGAAATAAATAAAGCTAAGGAGGGGCATCAGATTTGCTTTTTGAAAGAGCTCTTAACATCTATCATTTGACAGCATTTATTAATAATGTTGGTTGATTGACAACACCCTTTATCCATTCCTGTTTCTTATCTATTATTGTTTTCATGTTAAAGGTGTGTGTCTAGCATTGAAAGTGACTTGCTTCAATACAATGGACTATTTACTGAAGAGCAGTTGGTACGTAACTTTCAGAACTATCAGCTTGTGTAAGATATTCATAGATCTATAAGACTCGAATGAACATTCAAAATTGCAAAAGAGTTTGAAACTGGCAGTAAACTTTGTTGTCAATAAAGTTCAATTCAAATTTGCTTAGTACTTGGCAAATTTATTCAGTCTTTTGTAATGAATCCGATAAGTTTTTGTTTTTTTTGCCTTATCAATCATAGTTTCAACCATGTAAGATTTGAATAAAATAACTTCCTTTACTTTTTCTGCTCAACTTTACTAAGACATTAATATTCCATTTTTCTAATTGTCCAATTTCAGCCTTTTTTATACTCAGTAGCTGTCAAGATTATCGTCATGACAGAAAGCTGAAAAATGTTGTCAACTTTTTAGAAAAATATAAAGAATTTGGTTTCATGTGTCAAAGTGAGGATGAGAACCTTAAAAGTAAGTACTCATGTCATAAGGGTGTATATTTAGATGGTGTAAAAATTTGAAGGCATTTTACCAATGGCTTGCCAAAGATTTTCAAGAGGAACTTCAGAAAACCACCCACAGATTTTTGCAAAGTTTAGCAAAAAAAATTTACATCTGAGACAGATCTTCTACATTGGTGTAATTCTTGTTTGTAGTATGCTGTAAGGATTTTTGTTAATTTATCTCACAGAATATGACTGATGGAGAAGCCTTGACATTCTCTGAAATGGAGCGGTTAACTTCATGTATGTTTGGCACATGTGCTAATTCCTTTTTGTTTTCATGAATAAAATGGTCAATAGATTAGCTCTGCATGAATTTCTATCACTTCCATCAGTAAATTTGCAAGGGAGCTGAGTTTTACTTTAACATGAGCAAATAAGTTAGTTGTAGGCTAATTAGTTGTATTGCCCATACTTAATCATCTCATGTTGAGATTTAGCACCTTCATTGTAACTTTTTGTTCAACCCACAGGTCTTTAGGAGATTGTAAAGCTGAATGAATAAACATATCATGATGTGTCAAGTCTAGGTTATATGAACAATACAAGATTTAATTTAAAGAATGTAAAATAGAATCAAAATGATATCAAACAGGGCCCATAACCTTCTGATGACCCATTGCAGATAATCCAATTCATTTGTTTGAAATTGTTGTGAAGTAGTGAATTTCTTTGTAAGCCAAATATATATTTTTTCTCTTTCTTCTCTGCAGTTATGAAAAATTGTTTGTCATGGAAAGCCCCATTTCCTGTTACTCTTCGTCTTCATCACAACTTGACCGATGACAGGTAGTCAGATTCTCCTTTCTACTAGATTAAGGCCCCTTGATTCAGGCATCAGCCAACAGGATAATCAATTGCTTCCTCTCTTCTTCAATGTAAATCCTTTGTTAGAAAATTATCACAACTTGTTAAATGTGCATACTTTGATTTGATAATTAAAAGGAGATTTGAGAATGTTTCATTGCTGAAAGTTCATTGAGAGAGCTTATTGTAGATTTATTGATGCTGCACAAGATGTGCAAACAAACTGAAAGGTGGGATGGAGCCATTCTAAGGTTACGATTTTGACTACAGATACCTTGATTGATTGATTGTTTTTTATTTGCCTTTAGGTCCAGCGCAAGTAGTTCACGCAGCTGGACAGATGACGAAGAAATATTAGCAGCAGCTTGCATGCCAGGTAAGGCACTTCTAGCGAGGACTAGGGGGCTTATTTTCAACCATTTCTTATCAGTTTTCAGTTCAATGTCTCCAACCAACAATTCTGCTTTCATCTTGTTTTACTCAATTTTGTTCAGGTAAATCATTGCTGCCAATGCTGCCCTTACATCCTGGAAAACGCCGATTTACTATCAAAGTGAACAGTGTTGGTGCCAAACATCCTGCGAAATTCATCCAACCTTTTGTTACAGTTTCTGTTAAAGGTATTTGTTTATGGGGCGTGCCTGTTTTTTCTTGTTAAAGTCAAGTTGCTTTAGAAATGCAAAAGTGCTACCTAACTCCTACAATTTCCCATCCCAGTTGTCTTTAATTTCTTTGCTCTGCTTTATTTTTTCATTTTTCTTTTGCATTTATATGCTCCTATTGATATCCTGGCCTGCTGCTATGCACCTTAAGTGTACTTTCATCCACCGTTAGGAATACCATGAATTATTGATCAACAGAGAAACTCTCAAAATATTAAGGTGTTTCATTACGACTGATGCTTATTATTGTTGATTTAATTTCTGCTTTTGTCTTTCTAATTGCATAGTCAGACTTCTGCTTTTCTAATGTTGGCATATTCTGTATGTTTATTGTTGCCTGAAATCATCTGTGACTGATTTAGATGACGTTGGATTAAGTATATCACCTGATCAAGATGTCCGGTGGCCAGTCAGAGTTGCTAACTCAATGATAGTATTTGAAAAAGAAGTGGAAATTCAGAGATACCTTGAGGATATATATCGTGGTAAGCTTTCTTGATTAAAGAAATGTTGCAGTTTCTAATCGGAAACATAAAATTTTAAATAAATCAGAACTTTGGATTTGTTTTTTTTGCTGTCATTTGCCTATTGATTTGACTGCATGCTTACTTTTGCTTTGCGTATCTTTGCTTATTTAATTCAACTTTGTCACCAATATCTTTCAGGTACTTTATTTTTCCAATTTCCTTTTTGTAATGAGAAACCTTTAATTCTTTTCAAGGCTGTGCAATTTATTTTGAACTGAACTACTACAGGAAACATGCCCGTCTTCCTGTCACCAAATGTTTTTCGTTTCTTTGTATCAAAAATGTACAGCCAGGGCCATTTACTTTAGCATTGTAAGTACCTCTAAGGGTGATTGATTTTTTTCTGGTGGCCTTTCTTTATTGTTCATCCATTTGCAATCGTTGGGAATGAAAATTTGTGATTGGTCAAAGGATTGACAGCTCAATCAATATTAAAAAGATTGTTGGTTGTTTGACTGATTGATTAAGTGGTCAATGACTTGATGTCTAGACCATGCTTTCTAGTTTCACTGACTAATTGATTGGTCAATTGGTAACTAAATGGTGGCTGATTTTAGCTAATTTACTGATTCGCCCATTGATTTATACTTATCAATGGTTTTTGTTTGATTGATTGATTGATTAGTTAGTTTATTCGTTGATATATCCATTGATTTGCTGGTCTGCAATGATTTCAAATACCTTCTTTGCATATTCTTTATTTGTCTTGTTGTCCCATAATTACTAGTTCATTGCTTTATTTGGCATTTCTATGTCCTGCTTACATTGCGTTTTGGTTTGAGACGCAGCAATGTTAATGATCCATCGTTGGTTTCGTTCTAGATTCAAAGCACCTACAAAATATACGAAGAAAAATTTGCTTCCATTAACAAGTAGACCATTGTATTTAGAGCTACACGTGAGTTTTCACGATGAGCAAAAATTTTAAAGAATGTTATTGGCAATTGAATATATGTAGGAATGAAGCTTTTTTTTATCTAAAAACGATCTCTAGGAATGAGAAATGTAACTTTTGTAATAATCTAATCGACAGTTCAGCTGCGAACGTAGCAATATTTCTAGTTCACATCAGAACAGATTTTACCTTTGCCATGTGGAAAGTATTTTGTATGCATGAAAGTCTTGAAATGGATTTTTGCGCTGCAATCTCTTATCAATGAACTCTTCTGCTATACTTTCAGCCACATTAAGAAGCTGAATCCCATATTCGAAGCGAGTTTCGGAAAGCACTCTGATAGGTTCAAGTACGCTGGCGAGTTCATTTCCTCATCACACTTTACCCAGCTTTGCGCCCTGCACCTATTCACTGCTGGCATTTATTGTCAATTTAGGCAAAATGTAACCCTCTCTCTTTCTTGTTGACTGAAAGCTGCCCTGGTGTATTCATTCTTGAATTGGGTTCGTGAAATTTAATGGAAATCATTTTAAGAGAACTGCCGTAAGGATTAAGATCATTCCAATTTAAGATAGTTGAACCATGTCGCCAGTTAATTTCGATTCGTTGTTTTTCGACCAGAAATAGTCGGTGGCAGGTGCTTTTTCCTTTATTCAGTGGAATAAACCCCAAGTCTTATTGCTTAGTCCAATGAGTATGCTCAAATATCGATGCCACTTTCATCAAAAGATTTTGACGCCATTTCTTCAAGCATTGTTATCATTTGAAATAAGACTTTAGAGAAAGACACTGTGCTCTAATTTAGAACTCTGAACTTCATGTTATTCAATCGTTAACAAAAAAATCACTGACGAGAGATGAATATGAAGCTCAGAGCGATATTGACTAAAGCGCACTCTATCTTCTGCTAATCTGGTTTCTCTCGGGGATTTTTTGAATTCGCTTGGAGGTCTATTTTTGTAAATAATGGGCGAAGAAATCATCTACATTTTTTATGCCGATTTATTTTCTACAAAAGAAGGACACTATTTGAGCTTAGAATTTGTCTGTGTCAAAGCAAAGCTTCCATTGCTATTAGATGCCTTGCTAGTCCGATTGGGTGAAATACTGCCACCGTTGACCAACGTTATAGATTTGTTGTTTAAGGAAGAAGCCTAAGTCTGCGCCTCCTCAGAACGAATCTATTGAGAAACTTATCTGAAGTTTCCGATCAATTAAATACTGTTTTCTACTGTCTAAGCCGTAAATGGTTAAAATTGCCAAAAGGCCAATCATGTTGACGAACAGAAGAAATGAGAAGAATCGTGCATTTTTCCTTCATTGTTAGAGACAAAATGCACTATCATTTATAAATGATCATTCATCCATTCCATTATTTATCCATGATGATTGAAAAATATGATGCTGAACGGATTTAACTTTTGCCACTTTTAGGGACGAGATTTCATTTGTTTGATGGATTTGGCTTCTCTAAATTACTCATGGAGTCTAAATTACTTGCCCTTGAATGTAAGGAAATCTAAGAGCAGTCTAAGGAAACATATGCTGATCAAAAATGCAAAGATACCGAATATAAAGAAGTAGGTCAGAGATCGTAAGAAAAAATTAGAAATAGGTCAGATTTTTTTAATATTTGCACATTTTTAACACATCAAAAAATTGAAAGATTAAAAGTGCTGAATTGTGTAAGGGTGGTGCTTTCTAATTGAAAAGTTTTTATACTAATCAAATCAAACGGTATAATTGAATTCTATTCTACACTAGACCAACAATTCAAATATTTGTTGTTTCAAATTCTGCTTAACTGTTTCCCCAAAAACTCAGTAATGTTTTCTTTTTTGCTGATTTTCCATTAGTCACATCAATAATTCCTTTTCTTTTCTTCCCTTTCTGATAATCATCGTCTTTGTTTACAACTTTACAATCTTCTGAGAGAATTTTCTTTATCTCTTGTTTGTTCAAGCAAGAGTCAATGTGAGCATTTATTTCATTGCATTTTTGGGCCACTTGACAGATTGGACAATCAAGAGTATCATCTGATTTGTTTACAATGCCAGGTACTTCATTTGATGCCTCCTTTGAAACGGATACCTTTGCATTTTCTTCTATTCTGTTGCATGCTTCCTTTCCAGTCGTGGTACTGTGTCTTGCCCCAGATAAGAACAAATCTAATCTATTCTGAGACACTTTTTGCTTCTTCCCGAGCTCAGAAACTCGAATACCGAGAAGTCGCAGTTTCAATTTCTCTGGTTTATATTCATTTATTTGGCTCTTGATTATTTTTTTTGCAACATCAAAAATTTCAATAGATGTGTCAACATAATCTGGTATAGTCTTAGTTCTGGTTTTAACCTCAAAATTAACCAACTTGAATTTTACTGTAATTGACTTTACCGCAAGCTTCTCCTTTTCCAAATCATTAGCCAGACCATCACATAAATCTTTGCAAATTTGGTACAATTTTTCTGGATCGCAAATGTCTTGAAAAGTCGTTTCAGCACTCATGCTTTTACGCTCAGATTCATTATCTACCATTGTGCTGGAGATGCCTAGAGATATCCGAATGAAATGTTGAAATGAAATTTCTGAAAATAGGAGATATAACAATTCTCTCTTTTCATACAAGTCTCCACATTTGGTGATCCCAAAGTAATTCAACATTTGCTCACTAACTCGTCCTATACCTGAGACTTTTCTGATTGGAAGATCTTTGATGAAGCTCATTACTGCTTCCCTTGTTGGTGGTAAGAAATACTGTCCATTTGGCTTATTGATATCAGAGCAAACTTTTGCAAGCATGACGTTGCAAGCTATCCCAGCACTTGCTGTTAGCTGTGTCTTTAAGAAAATCTTTTCTCTGAGTTCTTGGACAGTTTTTTCAATGAGATGTTGTCGCTGAACTTCTTTGGATTCCTGGTTTAAATCTTTAGATTCCTGATCTAAGTCTTTTTGGCTACTTCCAGTTAGGTGATAATGATTTGCATAAATATCATTTATGAAGTCAGTTAAATCAAGATATGCTTCATCCAGCCCTACCCCACTAAAATTTGGATCATATTCTGCAATTATGTTTCTAACTTGGTTACTGACTTGCCTATATTTTGTAAAATTTGATGGCACAATTGTAAGACTGGGACAAAGTTTCTTAGCAATAAATCCAGGCATTGCTGCCCTTACGCCATATTTTCGGGCAGCATAATTCGAGGTACACAGCATAGACATTGAACCAACGGCCATGGGTACGTCTTTGAATGAGGGATTATCTCTTGTTTCTACTGCAGCATAGAATGCATCCATATCAACATGGACAATTATTGGTCCGAAATTTCTCTCAGTTTTTGCTATTTTGATAAACTTATTTGCTTCCTTCCTCGCCTTCTTGAAATCGGAATCACTAAATTTCCGCATTGAATCTCTCAAATTATTAATTTTCTCTTTTACTCGTCTTTCCTTCTTCTTCTCATTTTCATAAAATTTCGAGCCTCTACTTGCTTCAAAAATTACTTTATTGATTTTCTCTTTATCCAGGCCTTCCATTCCAGCTTTTTGATCATTTATTGCCATCCTTTGAATCGGCTCCTGAGAGGATGGAATTTCGTTGTTATTTGACATTTCGTCCTTCGTTGGCATTGGTTCCACAGAATGGGTGGTTTGGCCTAATCCATCTAAACCACTCGCTTCTAATGCGTCTGAATCAAAACTCATAAAGTTTTCAATTTGAAAAACCCTTACAGGAGTTTGAGCTTCATCTGTTGCATTGACTACGACTTCATTCCATGCAGCATTTTCATCTTCTGATTCGAATTGGTCAATTTCATCGTTAAAAACTTCCTGCGCCATTTTCCCGCGCTACTTTGTTGTCCCGCTAATTCCTCCGCAGGGGCTGACACAATAGGTACAAAGGGATATTTTGGGGCCGTCGCCCCTGGAATCCTGCAGAAGAGAGTGCATTATTTCGTATCAATATGATTTCTACATGTTTGATAGTGTATCAAGATACTCTCGCTTTCCTGACAGTGGAAGGGTGAAACTCCGTGGATGTTTTCTGAATTCTGCAAAAACCGTCCTCCGTAAATTTGATCGATATAAGAGAAATATTCAAGGAGAGAAGGTTTTGCAAGCTGTTTATGTCTTTTGGTCGCTGGCGTAAATACATATGGCAGTTTATAATGATATGGCATGCATAATTCTGAAAGAAAATATAATCAAACTGTTTCCATGAACAAACAAGTGAATTGGACAATTGTTGTTTAAAGAAAGGAGCTGAGGGAAGGTAATAAACAAATCTTGTAGAATTCCATCGCTTAGTCGTTCCATGGGGCAGTGGTTAAGCAAGCGGACACGAAATATCATTAGGACACGAAATATCATTAGGTTGTGGGTCTTAAGGTTCTCGCTGAACGGTTTCCAATACTACAGTAGTTTTGCTGTAAAATGTTTTCCTCTTTGTATATAAGTTATTACCAGCTAAAAACTTGAAATGTACCATATTTTTATTATGATAAATTCAGGGTGAGACAACTGCAAGACAGCCTAATAAATATCCATTAGATATTCATTGTCAAAATATTGAAATCAAACAATAAGGAAATCGACGATTAAATCTCCAGTGCAAGACAAATATATCCACTCTCTGCGGGGAACAACATGAAATTATTCTGCATTCTTAAGAAGAGATGAATTGCTGACATCCCTCATCGCCGTCGTCGTCATCAATTCAACAACAAAACATGCTCATATGAATCATTGTTGAAGTGCACATTTATCAACCTTTCTGTAGGACTCGCCACCATTACAGAAATAGATATATGAATTGCTAGCAATTCACCAATAATATTGAACTCAAAGTAAGATCCATTACATCTGATTTAACTAATGCAAACTTTAGCATCTGATGAAAAGTCAATAATGCTTGGCATGGAGAACTGAAATTTGCGACGCATGTGTCACCTTTTAGAGACTCGTGAAACTTATTATGAATGTGTGTACACACAGATCTCAATGATCTAATTGTACATAATTTAAGCAAGAAAAAATAGTGAATAATAATAACATTGATAGCAAATTTTCAAATAAGATAAAAAAACGTCAATAGTTACTTCTTGTCCTGCGCAAAAGAGACACTTACAACGATTATAATTACATGTTTAAAAAGTAGGTTTATGTTACCTGTCAAAATTTTATGCATGAAAGTTGTTAACAATCCCCTTAGAAGCAAACAAATTGTTACTCGTTCTAACAGCAATTGATGACTCAATAGACATATTTGCCTTTCCTCGAGTATTCTATTCATATCCGTGGAAAGCATACACTTGGTTGGTTGTTCCTTGTGTTCTTGCAGTGTTCTTGATATGTTAAGTACTGGTTTAAAGCATGACAGACATGGCTCTGCAATACAGTGTGTACTTACACACTGGCTCTCCTTTTGGTGTCATTTATTGGAGGCAAAACTTCACAAGTTCATTCTCTTGCAATTTTTGCATTGCATGATTGCAGAAAGAATTGAGTTCATTTTCTTGTGTCCTTTTCCATTTCAGATTCAATGTCCTATTCTTCAACATAAGAGAAGAAATGATAGCAAAAACAATGATAATTATGATAAAACGCATTGCTATACAGGATAAACCCTGCAGCAATTACAAAACTGTTGTTTTCACGGTGTGTTGTATTGGAATTGAATGGAATTGACTGAAAATGAAGCATTTAAAGCGTAGAAAAAACTTAAATGGATAAAATCTATGTTACTTAAGTTTGGGCGCAACCTTGGGCAGCGATAAAAAAACTTGACAACGTATGGAAATCCGATCTACCTCGCAAGCTAAAAATAAATTTCTTTCGCTCAACAGTAGAAAGTACCTTGCTATACGGTGCTGAAACATGGACCATGACCAAATCGATGAATAGTGAAATCGACGGCACATACACTCGCCTACTTCGCCATACTCTTAACATTAACTGGAGACAACACGTAACAAATGAAAACTTATATGGTGATCTTCCTAAGATCTCCTCAGTCATACAGCAACGACGATTCCGTCCAGCCGGCCACTGCTATCGAAGTGACGAAACTACTAATACTGTGGAAACCAAAACATGGTTACAGAATACCCGGTAGACCTAAACTTGACTATGTCACCCTCCTCACGCAAGATACCGGCCTTACTTACGAAGAACTCCGCACAGCCATGTCAGACAGAGAGTTCTGGAGAAATTATGTGGATCGGGTGCACCCGACTGATGATGATGATGATGATGATGAAATCGAGTCAAAGCAGTGATGAATGTTTTCAGGAAACTTCCAGCGAAAGTGTAGCGTACGCCACGATTCAATCGCGTGATATTACGTTTCATCAGCGGTTCTTTGCTTTAATCAATACATTGTGTTTGGCTATAATTAGGTTCCGTATTCAAAATTTGTTTTTTTCTGGAGCTATTTTTCAATCAAAACGTGGTCATAAGAAAGACTATGATCAACAGAACTAGGAAGTAAAGTGAACAATCTCTACAGCTATTATGTCATTCCTATCTGGTCGTTTGAAATACTTTTCAGGGTTTTCAAAACATTCGTTGTGCGTGTCAGTGCGTGGGATTTCGAATGGCAACGCATTGCACACTTTGGCACCCATGAATAGAAACCACGTGCGTGCATATTCTTTTTAATAATAAGTATTCGCAAGGCCCAATTATCATTTCTTGTGTCCTTCCTTTTCCTCATCAGAGGAAAGCAGCTCTGAAAATGGTTGCATACATCTCTGTCCAGGCATTTTTGCATAAGTTTACAAGATTCCGTTTGATTTTAAATCATCACTGAAACTAACCTTGGCCGACTGCTTCATCTCCATAGATGACTTTCAATGATGGAGAGGAACACAGTGAATACCTGCTTACTTACGCATTTGAAAGCTTCAGTTGTAGCATGCTACTGTAAGTGAATGTTGGGAGAATCATAGCAAGATCGATATCATTTTCCCTTTTTCTTTCGCAAATCAAGACGGTGAATAGTCAAGAATGCTGATATTTCAGCGACTTCAGCTCGTGAGAAAACGAAGAGATTTTGCTAGGAATTCTGCTACTGCGACAAAGACCAATATGCTTAAGGGCTGCCAATAGCAAGACATGGGTGAGGCATTGGGTTTTACCCTGCCAAACACATCGAGGGTTTGGAGATTTCATTAGAGAACTGAATAGCGAAGATGTGGTAAAGTTCAGGCAGTTTCTTTGGCTTGACAGAAATTCGTTCGACAAATCTCACCTTTCTGGCCTTTTCCATGGTACAATCTACACATGCTTAGAAGAAATTAAAAAGACATCAAAAGATTCAGCTATGCTAATTTTTTTGGAAATAAACAGTTCGCTCTTGCAATTATCAAAATGGTGAATTCCTTTGGCCACAGTAAAATGCCTTTATATGGTAATCATAGTGTGTTGCAGTTATTCAGAAACAATCCAAGCTAAAAGGAATACTTGTCACCCTGCTAGCTTAACAATTTGCAGATATATGACATGAATGGGCTTGAAGCATGAAAAGGTGACTGTTTGTGATTGATTGTCATGGTAATGAACTCTTTTAAGGGGACACCTGCATGGAGCGAGCATCATGAATGATCCTTTGATCGCTTGTTCGGCTTCCACTGACACTAACGAACCCGCTGGCCAAATCAGTAATTATCTGCAAACATATGAATCACATGATTAATTTCTATTATCTGAATGGCTTATATCAAAGTCAGGTGATATATTGCCTACCTTGGGTTTCATAATGAGAAGGAGTTTACGCCTGTGTTCGCAAGGATACAAATGAAGCGATGAAATCAATGATCCTTTAAAGCAGGCCACAATTACCATGGTATGCTGATTCCTTGCATTGCCGTCAGAGTTTAAGGAGACGAAAACGCCAACTTGAACGGTCAAAGTAGAGAAACAACCATGAATAGTCGCATCTTTTTCGTCGCATGCATTTTCGTGCCTTTTGGGAGTACGTTAGCTCGTGTTACAAACTCATCGTCGTATAGATTAGCAAGAGGCGCAGATGAAGGTATAGAATTCAAACTTCGCATATATCATGTAGATAGGCCCACAATACATTTCTCTTGATATTTAAGACCCACGTGTCAAATAGATCTGTATCCTAATTAACCATCAGTATCTCTCCTCTATTCGTGTAGTTGACTTGAAAGGAGAAAAATCATACGTTCTGATCTCTCTTGGTTTCAAAATGAGTCTTTTTCATTAACTGAACTCATTATTAAGCTGAAACCGGGGATGCTAGCATAACAATGGGACCAATCAATCTTATAATTTTTTGATTTCAATATTTTTGATGATTAATCAATATTTGTGAAATATTTAAGTATGAGTTCCACAAATAAATAAACGAATAAAACAAGCTTTGAGGTTGATGATTCGATGGAGTTGGTCTTTTATCCATAAATGCACAATATCCTGCTACAATCAATGTGAGACTTGGTGCGTATTTGTATGTGAGAAACGTCATTAACTTGATAAATAAATTCCAAGCTGGCATGTTTTCTATTTCTATGTTTCTATCAAAACGCTCATGACGAGAAGAATTTGCAGATGTGATAATTTTAGGGGACCAGTAAGATCGGCACCTCTTTCGTGCAATACCATTCTTGGCACATTTCAAAAACATCCGTGCCTCTTCAATTGTTAACAAAAAGAGCCAAGCGAATTCCATCCAAAAACTTTCCAACTTGTTAAATAGCTGACCATTGAGGTATGCGAAATTTCTGAAAACATTCAATCGCAAAGTATCTATTGGAATACATTCGCTATTTAAGTATTCATTCAACAGTATTTACAGTGGCTTAGCTTGAGAAATTCCTTTGCTAATCAACAGCTCCTTCAGGACTATTAGAATAAGATAAAAATCCATTTAAAATTTCAATGCTGGGATTAGTTTCCCTGATTGGACGTTGCATCTTTCCTTCCAGCCCTTGTCTCGGAGGGGTATCTTTATCTCATAAGTCTGCTCCAACATCGTCATATGATAAGCCTTCTTTGTCGATCATTATTTTGTGCAGAAGACAGAAGTTTTTATCACACTCTCACAGATACGTTAATATCAGCTTTTGTTGCTTGAAACCTTCGCTTTGCACGAAAAAATCCAAAAGCGCATTCAATACAACGGCACGCATGTGAAAGTCTTTAGCAAATATTCTTTTTTCCTCATTTAAATCTTGGCCTGGAAGGTATGTGTGATATTTGTATTTGGTAATGCTTTTAGAGGAGGGATTTCAATTCTGCATTCAAGCATGGAGAATGAGACAGAAGAGAAGCTTTTAGGTGTCGAAAGATAGAAAGAGGAAATGGGACACGGCTGATCAAAGGCTTTCAGTTAAAAGCTTTGTTTACTTTTGATGCCAATGTGAACAGGAAAACCTTAACTAGCGCGTACGGTCCCCTACTGAGGACAGACGCCAGTAAAAAATCATGCTGTTAGTTAAATTTGTTGAATTACAATTGGTTGATTTAGCCGTAAGTTGAACGTTATGCTTATAAGAGAACAAGTGACTTACTCGATTGATACACTTCTTTAGCTAAGACCAAAGAGCCTTGGCAATTGCTCCTCCACGCTCTCAAAAAAACCCCGAAAAACGGTTCATTTAGTGACAGGATGGTGGTTGTCTTATTGCAGCATTCATGGCTGGTCTCATACCATCGCAGTTGCCTATTAAACAGGTATTATCGACCGATGCAGCAGCAAGCAGCCATGATGAAGGGGAGACGCTGACTCGATTTCGCCGTGGTTTTCGCTCATACTTCTACAACTATCTCGATGAAATAGCAATGTCTATTTGTGCTTCAATTCCAAGCGAAGGTCCTGGATTGATGTATGCAGTCCGTCGTACGTGTGGAGAGAAAGCAACATGCAAGGATATTTGCACCGATAGCAAGCTTAGGAAACAAGGTAGGTAGAACATGTTATGAAATGTAACACGGGAAAATATTCATGAGAATGGATTTTTATGAAAGAGCACCATTCCATTGAACTTAGCCGAGTTTCAACTGGTGAAAGTGAAGTTTGAATAAGACCCCAAGCCACATACAATGTTTGCTCTATTTGCATATAACATGCAATAGTACGATCTGGTCAGATGCCTGCGTTCTTCTATCATGAGGTACAGGGGGGGTTGTCATAGTGGGTAAAGCAAGTCACTACGGTGTTGATTGCTTTGTGTCCGAGGTACGCTTATTCACATGGCTAGGTACCGTCGCCATCTACTGGGCTGAAAATTGGTTACTGCAACAAAGCTGGGGCTAAAGTACAGCTAAGAAAGAAACTAGCCATCATACCTCGCAGAATGGTACTGCCGACTCATGCGTCAACTATCGGACTCTACTTTACATATCTATCTGATGTTTGGTTGGTTGTGTTAATCTTTTGAAGTCATTCTTCTTACAGAAGGACACGAATTGTCTTGAGAGTTGTTTTCATATGTTTTAGGCCCGAAGGAGGTACAGTCCCTACAATGGACGTGCTCCGAATCACTTCATGTATACAAACGACAACCTGCGCTAGCAGACAACTACGAGGATTATACGGATTCACATAAACTTGGTCTTGCCATCTACAGACATTACTCCTGCACCATCGGAGGATGTGGGCCTAATTATTGTTGCTGCAGAGCGGCCTAATGAAAAAACGTGTGCCAATGTCTCAGTTTTTTGAGACAGATTCGTTTTCTGATTTCAAGATTCAAGCAATAAAGGGAATCAATAAAGATATGACTTGACGATTGAATCTGTAAGGAACCATATGTGTAAACTATATTTTAGTAGTGGTATAACGTTTCATGGTGGCTATAACAAATAAAACCTGATGAAAACACACCAGTAAACTATTTAAGACTAGAGTAGATGCAAAAATTCATGACATTAGCTTTGAAAATAATATTAGGCTCTAGCAGCGATGTTTTCTTTTCACAAGTAGGCCAAATCAACTTACGGCTGATTCTCTTAAGACGTAAAGCCACGATTCCTCCAAGATTTGATTACTAATATCATAAATGATAGAGACAAGAGTAATGATAGCAATGATTATAATGATAATAGAATAAATATTTGTAGAAGAAAGGAATCAAGATCAGAACTTAAGTGAGAAAGAGAACGGCATTGCTAGGAAATGCAAGGACATCAAGAAATTTTCAAAACGTTAGGCTAGTCTTTTTAGCGTGATTTCTGGAGAAACTAGCCCGTGGGTCGATCCTGTGATAAAAGGAACAAAATGATGACAGCACTGCAGATTTGCCTTCACAACTATGGCTTGTGCATTGAAAGACGAAATAATCTGTCCTATAAACACATTTGCAGAGATGAATTCATGGTATCTTCAACTGGCGATGAATGAAACAGGAACATTTCCTTCTGCTCAATGTCATAACAAAGGACTCCGGCAGACAGGTCCTGCAACACATTTAAGCCTTCAATGACGCATTATAACGTCAAATAATTCTCATAATTAGTATTTTGATCCATCCATACAAAGGTTATCAAGGGGTTTCTTATCATAATGTAACCATTCTTATTATCGTATAATCATCATAATCATCATAATCATCATAATCATCATAAATAAAAATAACTATTGTGTATTCACTTGTCTGTTAGTTGTCTCCGTGCAAAAATAGTGTATCTCTCTTCCTTTTGATAGTCGTTAGCCATAGTTTACACGGCGTGCAAGGAAAAGGCTAGGACGCTGAGAGGACGCTGAGAGGACGCTGAGAGTCTATGGTTATAGAGCAGTGTACTAGTCCTTTCTCCTGACGTAGCACCCTTCATGATTCATATGATTCATATGATTCATATGATTCGTGAATCCCATGTAGATTTAACGACACTGAGAGACAGAGCTAAGCGAAATGTGCCTTTCTCTCAATGTGACCACACCTTGTGATCCCAAAACCTTTGGAAGTGCAGAAAGCGAGGAAATTTCCTGGCTCTTAGTGAAAGTCTTAAGAGAAAATCGGCAAGAGTAAACAGGGAAAGAATTCTGAAGCAAAGCAAAGGGGCACCTAGAGCAAAACTCCTCGAAAAATATGTGCTGGAAAAAGCCGTGGATTTCATTCTGCAAAAAAACACGAAGAAAATGATCATCACATAGAATCGCCGAAATTATCGGCGTGCATTTACTCCCGTTGAAAGATTAACAGTGATAACGTAAATGGTAATAGGTAGTTCTGTGATGCTAAATACAAATATGATACAGGATGATACCATGCACTTCGCCATTCAAAAAAAGTCCTTCAATCTGGGGTCAGATCGTAACGTCTCGTCCAGTTTCGTGTACTTCTTGGGAGCCATTTCCTTGTGCCTATAAGTATAACAGTGAAAGTTAAAAACTGCGCCACGCTGCAACACAGATATAGAGCAAAACAAAGGGGTTTTTGTTATCTGGAAGCTAAGTAGTGTTTTGCTGTAAGATTGAATAGATTATTGTGAAGAGAGACAGAAAAAGAAGTCAACGTAGATCGTAATTTGGTATTTGATAAAAAACATCAATTGAACGCGGAAAAATCTCTTTTGCGGTAATGAAATGCCGCGATAGATATAGCACTAGTGGGATTCCTTGTGACACTGCAGATGTAAGTTAATGTACGATCAAGTTTAACTCAGATGGGTAGGAAAGATGGCCATGAGGGGACGTTTGTCCACAATCCGGACATTCATTTGGTAATTTGAATCGCGGTTATGCAGGTTGAAATTGGATGTAGCTGTTTTCGTGAGACTGGCACTCGAGCGCCTTCGGTGGAAACATCATATTCCAACTATAACTATAACATCATATCATATTCTAACTATAACTATAACTATAACTATAACTATAACAACATATCATATATAGCTATAACTATAACATCATATCATATATAGCTATAACTATAACATCATATCATATTCTAACTATAACTATAACATCATATCATATTCTAACTATAACTATAACATCATATCATATTCTAACTATAACCATAAACATCATATCACATTCTAACTATAACTATAATATCCTATCACATTCTAACTATAACTATAAACATCATATCACATTCTAACTATAACTATAACATCCTATCACATTCTAACTATAACTATAACTATAACTATAACTATAACTATAACTATAACTATAACTATAACATCATATCATATATAGCTATAACTATAACATAATATCATATTCTAACTATAACTATAACATAATATCATATTCTAACTATAACTATAACATCATATAATATTCTAACTATAACCATAAACATCATATCACATTCTAACTATAACTATAACATCCTATCACATTCTAACTATAACTATAAACATCATATCACATTCTAACTATAACTATAACATCCTATCACATTCTAACTATAACTATAACTATAACTATAACTATAACTATAACTATAACTATAACTATAACTATAACTATAACATCATATCATATATAGCTATAACTATAACATAATATCATATTCTAAGTATAACTATAACATCATATCATATTCTAACTATAACTATAACACCATATCATATTCTAACTATAACCATAAACATCATATCACATTCTAACTATAACTATAACATCCTATCACATTCTAACTATAACTATAAACATCATATCACATTCTAACTATAACTATAACATCCTATCACATTCTAACTATAACTATAACTATAACTATAACTATAACTATAACTATAACTATAACTATAACTATAACTATAACATCATATCATATATAGCTATAACTATAACATAATATCATATTCTAACTATAACTATAACATAATATCATATTCTAACTATAACTATAACATCATATCATATTCTAACTATAACCATAAACATCATATCACATTCTAACTATAACTATAACATCCTATCACATTCTAACTATAACTATAAACATCATATCACATTCTAACTATAACTATAACATCCTATCACATTCTAACTATAACTATAACTATAACTATAACTATAACTATAACTATAACTATAACTATAACATCATATCATATATAGCTATAACTATAACATAATATCATATTCTAACTATAACTATAACATAATATCATATTCTAACTATAACTATAACACCATATCATATTCTAACTATAACCATAAACATCATATCACATTCTAACTATAACTATAACATCCTATCACATTCTAACTATAACTATAAACATCATATCATATATAACTATAATTCCTTCATAATTTGGAAATAGAATTAACTACGCGTCAACTTTGAGCCCTTAACAATGCATGATTATCCGTGTGAATATATTGATGTACATTTGTTTCTGGAAATCACTAATGCAGATTTTGAGGTTTGATTCAGTCTTGCGCAACAGATCAAGTCAAATGGAAGGATAACTTGTGACACTACAGACTCTCAAAAACGAAAAAATCTACTCTGACAATAAAAGGCATAAAAAAATTATGACATAACACTTGCGGGGTCGCCTTAAAACGATAAGTGGATTACAGTATCACGTCTTACCTTTGAAATTTGATCGTGGGGATGAAAATGTGGAGTACAACCCGGATCTCATTATCAGACGATAATGAAAAATTCAAAGTAAATCGAGCATCAATAGATCAATGGGACTGTTCTGATTTGGTAGCAGCCAAGCGACGAGGGAATCAATCCCCTATTCGTTTGCATCAGATTATCAAAGATCTTTATCCTCAGAGATGGAGCATCACACCTAACATCAGCTCCCAGGCAATCTATCAAACAGTGTGACGTAGACTAACTATAGTATTCATGCTCTGAGCGAGCAATGATTGGTATTGAACCCAAAACCTTGAGATCCCAGGAACAAATGCTCTACCGCTTGAGCCACGAGCCCTTCTGATGATACGAATGATAGAAGATGACGAAATGACATCGAATGGATAGCAATGATAAATGCTCATGATAAGAATGGAATGCAGATAAGAATAGCATGGCCGCACCTGCTTAATCGTAATTCGAGAATGTGAATTCTAAACATTGATTCACTGCAGAAGTTCAAGTAATCTTCTTCATCTTCCTTTGTCATACTCATTTGATTTTGTTGGTACCATGCTTGCTTCTTTTGTAGTTCTTGAGTTTCCTTGCAAATTTAGAATACATGCAGGTATAAATTTATGTGCAAAAACCATCAAGGATAAAAAAAGCGTGCATTCACAAAATCGAATTCATTCGACAGGGAAAAATCTTGCTAAAAACTTGAAGCAAGTTTCAAACATTCCCAATTGGACTGAACCTCAAAGCATTATGCATAATAAACCGATCGAGGAGAGCTCAGCTGCTTTTCCATGTTAAATGAAAAAGTGGGACTATTTCATAGGATAAATATTCCACTTTAGAAACACTGCATGAACCATTGGCATCTGAGAAAATCCCGTCTACAAAAGTGTTCTAGTTATTAAAACGTCATATGACTTACTTTCTCAAATCTTGCTTGAATAAGGTTGGCCTTGTCAATAAGCCTCTGTTTCAAATCTTGCAGGCATTCTTCTCTGATCTTAATAGCATCGTCTCTGATAAGTGCATTAGGGTTATGAACACGTGACAAAAATGGCGCCAAATAATCCAGCTCCATGTCTCGCTTTCTCATCTCCTCTTCTTTTTGTATCCTCTCCTACAAAAAAACGATTATTGAATTAGTATGAGATGAAATTTTAAGCCCACAATGTGAATTTGGTGGCATGAAATTGATTACTGTGATGCAGAACTTGCAGATGCAAGCCATCTTAACTGATGTTAGCTTCAGACTTCAAATTAAATTTTTTATTAAATCAAAGATTATTCAGGGATGGCCATGCAAGAATTCAACATTGCGGTAAGATATGAAGAGAAGTGACACGGCATCCCTGAGGGGAGCCAGAGCTCAGAGAACAGAATGCTGCTTGACGATGTTGATGTACGTAGGAGGTATGGTAAAACCATAAGAGATGGTGCATCTTATTGAAGACGATAGAAGCAGAAAACTCACAAGTTCAATCCTTCTTTGCTTTGCCTTTTCGTTTCTCTCAGTGTCG
Organism: Pseudorhiza aurosa; assembly: GCA_964026355.1. Taxonomy (NCBI): domain Eukaryota; kingdom Metazoa; phylum Cnidaria; class Scyphozoa; order Rhizostomeae; family Lychnorhizidae; genus Pseudorhiza; species Pseudorhiza aurosa. The sequence continues at coordinate 7,475,463 of OZ032116.1, forward strand.
TAAACAGAAACCAACAACTTTGAAATGCTTTCTTCTGTCAATCGCTGGTCAAGAATCTCGCGAACCTGAATTCATTCAAATGAAGAGGAAAATCATCTTGACAGAAATATTTAGGTTGAATATCTTCAATCAAAAGCAACAGTTAGCTTCATTACGGTTTACTAAAGGTTAATTGTAGCGTAAAGCGCATTCGCAAGTAAGCTGAGTTAGTTCATAGCTTGAAGCAGATTTTTCATAGAGGACGGTACTGCATTCGTTGGGTCATGAAAGAAGATACACTTTCACCTTACCCATACCGGTATCCGGGCTGGATAGCGGCGACTGTCAAAACAGCGACTGTCATAAAGGCGACTTCATAATAGCTATTGTTTAAAAAGAGCGGCTGTCACAACAGCGACCACATGATAGCGATTGTAATAAAAGGGCGACTGTCATAACAGCGACATCACCACACCACTGGACCTATTCTTGTCTAATCTTTCACCTAACATTTCAGCCAAAATCCTTTACTTGGTCGGGTATCAAAAGTTCTCCAACAGTACCGGGTGCAGGGGAGCTATTATCTGTTACTTTCCTTTTCCGTCTAAAGGTCAGACGCAGATTTGTGGAAGAACCAACAGCTGCTGCAATTTCTTCATTAACAGGGGCGATTGCGCCTTGCACAATTCTTCTTGGTGGATCTCGTGTTGTGACCGCAGCTGTTTTTACTGTGTTTTCCACTCTCCATATTGCCACTTCCGCAGGATTTGGTGGATGCATGTGGACGCTACTGCTTACTGGGGGTTGCTGTTGCTGACGATACCGAGGACTTGTCGTTAGGCGACGTTTACAACCAGCCTTCTGCATATCAAGGCCTTCAGCAATGACTAACCGATAAACTTTTCACATAGCGAACACAAATTCTTACAGACGAACTCATTAGAGAGAATACGGTACATCTCATTCTGAAGTTGACAGTAAAGTCGCTATCGTAACAGTCCCTGTTATAATGCAGTCTCCATCCAGATAACAGCCATTTTGAAAGTCGCCAACCTGATTACGTCGCCCTTGTGAAGTCGCCTTTATGACAGTCGCTGTTTTGACAGTCGCTATAAGGAATCGGAGCCACGCATACGATCCTACAAGGTTGTGTACCAGGGAAGCACAACCAGGGAAGACCCAGAACCAATTGGGCATTGAATATCAGCAAGTGGACCCAATATGACATCATAACATGTCACATAATGTCCCTAGACCGAGAGCAGGGGAGGAGTACGGTGGATCTAGCAAAGGCGCCCCAGAGGCACAGGTTGCTTCGAGAGTGAGGTGAGGTGAGGTGAGGTACAGGGCGGGCATTCAAAGAGCGCAACCTTCATCACAGAGACCTTAAGCTCGGCCAAGAAAGAATCGTGTCTCTTTTTCCGGGTGAAAAGACAAAACTCTACACCAAAGAGTTTCAAAGTTCATTTGTACTCATTTTGACTCCAGTAAGCTTTTAAAATTCACTCTACGCACCTCTTCTTCAGAATCTCGAATTCTATCATGGCACGCTTTCTCAGCATCCAAAAGTGACACCATTATATTGTATATTTCCAATTCCTTTGGATCTTTTGCGTATGGATCTACCTGGATGAATAACAAGAACTTCATAGCAAAGGAAAATGAAAGATCCAAGCAAAGTTGAAGAGCACTAAAATGCAAACTTCATTTACTCACTGAGGCAGTGTCTAGACGACAAGGTTTTCAAAAATTTGGTTTAATGTCAATGAAAAAGACAAGGAAACATTTTTGCGTCGAAACGGGAACTATGAAAACGGATATCAGGCTACGCATTATTAGGTGACTGCTCAGGCGCATTCAAACGAAGGGGCCCCTCTCTTCTCTGACACGTGATCTTACGACTCATCGACACCAATATCTCACTTAAAAGTCGTAATGTCATGGTGACACTTTTTCATGAATTCTCGATTGCTACAACCAAGAACTGGCAAGCCTATTTAATTGTCTTTGTTGCATAGTTTTCAAAAAACACCCTTTTCAGCCGTCTGCGCGAGACAGATGAATTTAAAAAAAATTCGTTTCACGAAGTTTCATTAAAATATTTTGTCTACTCACTCAAAGTTATATCTACGTCGTGTAGGCGAAAAGTAAAAAGGAAAAACATAATTTTGTTTTTTAATGTGTAGTGCCCAACTGGCGAACGCTCATCCCGAAACAACCA